>CM068370.1:80027321-80062321 GCA_034769895.1 Magicicada septendecula
TTTCGAAAGACATGGTTCAGACTCAAAGTACATCTTCGACACCATTTAAATAAAAAACTCATTATATTTAATAATTTTTTAAAATAACATTTTAAAGAATGAAAGAGTTTTTAAAAACATTTAAATTAATTGTGAAAACTTATATTCATGAACGCTATTGAAATACTGTTCATTTTATTCTGCGTAAATTCAATAACAACTTTTATAATTTTATTCAATATTTATAATATAAATAAAAATAAAATAATAACTTTATATAACTTAATAAAAATAAAATAATATTTATAAATTTATTAAACTTTTATGAGTTTATTTTATAAATTTTTTCAACAAAATACTTGTGTAAAGAAGTTCATTTTAGTAATTTTTTTTAAAATTAAGTTGGTTACATTAAAGAACTTTGAAATTAGATATTCATCGCATATTGGACGTTTGGAATTTACAGACCCCAACCTGTCGGTGTTGCAACCTGAACCTGAGCCGTGTTGCAAAATACTATACGGAGAATAAGAAGAGAGGGAGAGAAAGGGGAAGGATTAAGGCGAAGGCTTTCATATTTTCATTTCTATGACTTTAAATTTCAGTAAACACCGTTCGTTTTGTGTAAGCCGCTTTCATCGCACTTTGCCGTATTATATTTCATTTTTAAACCAGAGTTTCAATAATCAGGGCACGTTGAAACCCTTTGAAAGTCCGGATTATTGAGCATCTACTGCATCTAAAAATGACACATGTTACTGTGACGGCCTGTTGCAACAGAAATGTTTCTCCTCAAGCCTACTCATTATCTGAAACGCCAGCAATAGTCTAAGGAAACTACGATTCACACTGCATTCTCGATAACCTTGGGATTAATGACACACGTCACTGTGACGGGCTGTTGCAACAGAAATGTTTCTCCTCAAGCCTACTTATTATCTGAAACGCCAGCAATAGTCTAAGGAAACTACGATTCACACTGCATTCCCGATAACCTTGGGATTAATGACACATGTCATTGTGATGGCCTGTTGCAACAGAAATGTTTCTCCTCAAGCCTACTCATTATCTGAAACGCCAGCAATAGTCTAAGGAAACTACGATTCACACTGCATTCCCGATAACCTTGGGATTAATGACACATGTCACTGTGACGGGCTGTTGCAACAGAAATGTTTCTCCTCAAGCTTACTCATTATCTGAAACGCCAGCAATAGTCTAAGGAATCTACGATTCACACTGCATTCCCGATAACCTTGGGATTAATTGTGTGTGTGTGTGGGGGGATGGGGGGGATACATTAGAATATATTGTAATGAGAAGCCTATCGAACAGCCCAGAACATTCTCCACCCCCCCACCCCCGTCCAGTGTGCCAGGTGTTGCCTCAATCAAGCCCACCCAAAGTTAGGTTCTAGTGTGTTCAAGAACAGTTGAGATATGCATTAAGCCGGCGTGTAGTAAGGGTGGAAAGCTACACTGGACCTCGGCGCGACCTATAAAAGCAAGAGCGTCTGGTGTTGTCAAATGAGTTACGTGAGCAATTTTCCTTAGCACGGATCGAGTGTTTGTCGAAGTATTGTGTGAAGTGTTATTGTGTCATAAATTGTGTGGAACTCTATTATTTTACGTGTGGATAATTTTATTTATTGCGTGTTGATTATTTTTACCTGAATTGTTGTAAGAGACTATCTAGTCGATTACGAATTATTAATTGTGATAATTAAAGCTGGTTTTTAAATGACTTCAGTAGTATCTTGTATTTTGTCTTCCATTGTACCATACGATGATCAATGAGAACGTTATAACAATATTTTTATAATATGACATTACAAATTCTGTTTATGTTGACAGTTTAAACCGACGAAACACGTAGTTTGTAATATTTCTTTTACTATTTGATTATAAGTAACAGTAAGAGATTCAATAAAACAGAAAGCAAGGAAATTATTCTTAAAAGAGAGAACGCTTGAAGGATCCTCTAATCAAAATGGACTTAGAAAAATGTATTTTTTTAATTATTGCTTATAATATGTTTATTTTTTTTAATCACATATTCCTAAACTATTTCAAGAATTATTTTATGTTTTTCTAGGTAAGGCAAGCAGTTCAGTGATTCGATTTCCAGGCTGCCACGGACGTATGCTGTCCATTTGAAGTTCCGTAAGTAAACTACGGATATGCTTTTTAAGCCTTGATTAATCTGTTCAGAATACGCATGCATTTTGTTAGGGGTTGGTTCCGCTGTTAGTTCTAATGGTACTGAAAAAAGTATGACTGATAACTATCACCGATAACCGGTGACTGCACGCCCCGAAAGTGAGTCATATCTCATCCCCTAATGCGTGTAATTCAGTGTATGCTAATTGTGAAATATGATACTTCGTTCATCAATAATTTTCTGACTGAAAGAAACCTTTGATTGTGTATTGTGTTTTTGGACAAAGTCGTTACCACGGACGACAAATGTTTAGGGTGAAATCATTAACAACGGATCCGAATATCATTTGTTTGGATCCGATTTTCCCCTCCATTTTTATACAACATTCACTGCTTTAAGTAGATACGGAGAAGCAATTAGAAGGGCGTGATCTTCACGAATTAATTTAATAGGGACTGGTCCGGTACTGGTAAATCAAATTTCTTCATAAATTCAATAATTTCGGACTTGTTTGACGATTTAGTTGGGATTTTGATAAGTTGTCTAGAATGATAACTCGCATTATCTAAAACTATGACATACTTCCTGTTTTTTGAAAGATTTTGCAGTAACAAATTTTTAAACTAATTCTCAAAAACTGTAGCATTCATCTCATCGTGGCTGTCAGCTTTAGCATCTGAAATATTTTTGGCAGACAAATAAAGACAACTAGGAGCCCACCCCTCAGCTCCACCAGCATGTAGCACCATGATGCGCTTCCCTCTAGATACAGGGACGTTAATAGCGCAGGCACATGTTCCATCATCCCATCCCTTCTTCACGGTGTCATGTGTATCGAACCAAGTTTCGTCTAGATACACAACATCATAACCCTATGAACGCAGTTGGTGTAGTCTATGGAGGTATTTGTATCTCCAAGACACAATTCTTGATGACTCCATTATAACACGCCTCTTATTAAGTGTCCGAAATCGAAAGCCGAGCTTCTTCACAAGGGATCTTAGCATTGTTTCTTTATAAGGAAAACTTTAAATGTTCTGAAGATGGTGGAGTAGTTCGGAAATTGTGGGTGGCTGTCCTTTCTTGTAAAATTTGTAAATTTCTTGGCGGATAATGTCGCAAACAAAATTATCAATTTTATTAAAACGCGCTCTTTTGTTACCTTGCTTCTTGGGAGTCACGGGACCTCTAGAAACAATTTTACGAACAGTCGGGCGGCTTAATTTCACAATTTTGGCTGTTTCAGTAATTGAACCCTTACCTACTTTGTTACTTACAACATATTCATGCACGTTACACACTATAGTTTGGCTCTGTTTCGAAATTGTTCTAATCGAATTTTTGATTAGCCTACTAGTGCCTGGAGTGGCCGAGATTTCCCCGTCGTTCGAAAACTCCCCATTATTGTCACTTACATCACCACTATCACTGTTGCTAACTACATCAACAACGATTTCTTCACTATCACTATGACGATGACTCCCTTCTTCATTATCAGCGTGCTGAGGATATGGTTGTTCTCTCTCCCAAGGTCTCCACACGTAACACGTGAACACGGAACACAAACACGGAACCGAAAATTACAACTATAAATAAAGTAAAGCAGTATTACTGTGATATTTAAATATAAATATACTATGTAAAATACTATGTGCTGTAAGAAGGTAACAAATTAATAATTCCTAAAGCAGTGGTTTCTTTGGCAACGGACTCGAAATTCAGACAAGCGGGCACTTCCGATTTCGCGCAAAGACTGGTCCACATTTCATTCAAGTTCAAAATACGTTTGGCATCATTGGAGATTTTTCAGAAGCGGCTAGCTTTGTTCACAGCTGTCAGCAGCAGGGGGTGCCTCGCTAATTGGGCTATTTAACTGTTCTTTGATGCCGCCTGGAAACACATTCAGCGAGGCTACTTTACATATCCATTCGTTCATAATTGGTACGCTGCCTCCAGTTTTGTCCGAATGAGCAGTAACCTATTATCGTTGAAAATACACTTACTCAAACCGGATGGCAGCAAAAGCTTGGAACGGTGAATAAAACGCTTCAAGTAATCTACCAATACACGAAGTGAAGAAAACAGAAGAAAAAGAAATGCTAGAGAATAAGACAGTATTGCATCGAACAAATCCTAGGTTTGGTACAAAAGATCGCTGTTAGTACCAAGCGACTCTTGATTATGATTAATAAAAGTTAAACACACCTTATCGCTCGTGATGAGCAATGTGTTTATGAGGTTGTCATATAACCTCGCGTGTCAGAGTACTTGAAATGGACACGCTACACACGATAAGTGCCATTTTGTACGACAAAATTACCCAAATTAAATGCGGACAGCTGAGATCTGAGATAGACGGATTCGGTGGTAAAACAGATTGCATAATATAAATCATATTAGACTCCATTTTGTATGGCGAACAACTGAAGGTTAGATCTTGCGAAGATTATCTCTCTCGGCCTTCACGTGTTTATAATATCTTTTGTAATTATTTTTTAAGTGTGCGTTTAACACGAAAGCGGTAGTATCTTCTATTCACTGTTCAAATTATTTTATAGATATCGTATTATAATAGTCATGTAGATATTCGCGAATTTGAGTCGTTATTCGAGTTGGCTTAACCTCATGATGCCCATAAAAACACATGCCTATTTTAATGCGTTTCCATAGTCGTTTAACCATTTAAAATTTTTCGCCCCCACTGAGTTTACTTTATAATAAAGCATCCATTATGTACAAACCATTTTTAAACAGAATTTTTAAAGCACTTTTGTTAAACATTCTTGTCACATTCTATTAAGCTATACTTTCGCAATTCAGAAGTTAGTTTTACAAAACTGTGTAAGTTTCTTTTAGGGAAGAGTTTGATTTGCCTTTGGATCGACTACTGAACTTACATAAACATAAAGCTGAGCTGTCTATCAACCTGAACATTTAAAGTTATCAAAAAAGGCAAAAAACTCTCTTTCTGCAGCTGACCGGCGATATGAAATCTATACAATTTCTCTGCTATGGACATGTGAAAATGGGTGCGGAAAATTTATTAAAACAGATCCTGCACTGTACATCGAGGGGAAGAAGGTGAGGAAGCGCAAGAAAAAGTTGGATCGTAGAATTATCGTAGTAATGGAAGAAAGGGGTTTAAAGAGGATCAGGGACTAGTTAAGGAATTGATAGAGATAAGATGTCGGAAGACATTCATTTGTTAATAACAAGTGAGAATAGGAGAGATCAATAAATAATATGAGATGGCTACAAAATATATTGTAAACAAGCTTAAGGATACAGTCCTATTATCGGTCAAAAACATTATGACTGAAACAGAACTTCAAAGTTTGAAGAAGTAAAAGCTAATATTTGTTGTACAAGATTTAATATTGTAATTTTGAAATAGTAAGGGACTGTGAATTTCTGCAGTCGCTTATCAAAAACGAAAATATTTTAGAAATTGAAACAATGAAATTTAAAATAAGTAATGAACGAAATGTGGATCCAAGAAAATTCGTCCAAGGTTCTGTCGATAACAAACTTCTATTATCGCACAATCTGTTAACAAGAGTATGCTCTAAAAATCACTAATTACTTCAAGTGATAGCGTGCGTGTCACAAATGTTCGACAACAGCAAGGCAAAAGAGACAATATGAATCAAAATCGAAAGTGTGTCGTCTTGTGGAAACGTCTTAGTCGAGTATGAAGATGAAACAGACGCTTTACAAAATACACTTATTCAAATCGAAACTACAGGGCCAACAATTTTCTGAGTAACGTGACACTGATTTTTCTTTATACACATAGCTCATCGTTAGTAAACGGACTGTAGGAGTTATATTACGTTCACAAGTTGAAATACGTAGAATACTGTAACATGTAAACCCCTTCACGGAAGTAATGCGGACTGACGGATGCGAGAAGTCTCTATCAATGTAACTATTAATACGTTTCAGACGACAACAAAAAATTTGAACATGGCAATCGAAAAATTACCTTAAACTTACTAATTATTCACTTACCATGTAGCGAAAAGCTGCTTTCGAAACAGTAGCAGTAATTAAAAATGTCAACCTGCAGTGTCAAACATAGAAACAACCCGTATGAACATGATGGAAAATTTGCAAACAGAACTGTCCTCTCGCTAAAATTATTTTTCAGTTACACTGGTTTGTTCATCGTCTTCCTAGAAGCAATAGACCCACAATCTGTTGCGCCCTTTAGTCATGGTATAGCTCACATCAAACCAGTCTACCTGTATGCACGTGCTGTGATGTGCTGCTCTGAGGGACCACGTCTAGATGCGTTTTCACTTGCTTGCCAGACTGTCTATTACACTCAATGGGCTCGCTAAGACAATCTTGAGCCGAACCAACACCAGCATTACGAACGCCATGGAAACCAGGCTCTACTACTCTGTGTTGTTCCGTTTACAAGTATAGTTCCGTGTTGGACTGAAATCCACAAAAGTATCCTGATCTGTCAAAATCGCTCTGAGACGTGTTTTTTTTTAAATTTTAATTTTATTAAAGAAAAATACAAGAAAATTCTTTTGTGAAACATGATTTGAGGCTGAAACTTAACTCTTTACAAACCGACCGTGGTCAGTTGCAACACAATCGTGTAAAACCCGGTTAGTTGCGACCGAGGTAGAAATCTGAACCCACTCAATTGCATTTTCATGTTATTATTATAATAATACAGAAATTACCTTTATAATTCTACTAATTCCTTGCTTAACCTAACCTAACCCAATCTAACCTAACCTAATGTAACAAAAATATTGGAACAAAGAGGTTACTCGCACAAATATAAAGTTACAGAATTGAAATCTTGTCGAAATTCAGAATAGGAACGTTTCTAAATGACAGATTCGGTCAGTAAGTGAAATTACGGAGCTCAATTGACCGAATAAAAAAAGGTAAAAACGTTGTTTCATCGCAACTGACCGAGACCGTTATAAACTCTATATAAATTTATTTTGTAATCTAAGCAGATTCATAGTTTCCATTTAGATTTTGTGTTTTGTTCATGCAGACAAACTTGTGATCTAGGACTAATCTCGTTTGATATTCATGATATAATATCGAATTTTATTATTAATACATAGTCTATTATCAAACCATGTTTTACTTCAGTTAATAAATGGTTTATTTGAATTCGTATGTTATTGTTTCTTAATTACTTCCATGATCCATAAGGAAATGGTAATATTATGGCGAAAAAATGGTATTATTATTCATGGTATGGGATTATTATCACTATGGTATTATTATAGTGATGGCGAAAAAAATCGTGTTCGAGATAAGGGCTTATTCTGACTATACTACCCTCAAAACATGAAGAAAAGCCATTTTTCGAAGTGTGTGTGTGTGTGTGTGTGTGCGTGTGTGTCTGTCTGTCTATCTATCTGTCTGTGTGTAGACTTTTTTCTATGGCAAACGATAACAGCCGTAAATTCAGACAGAATCAAATAATGTTATGCATACATCTCTTAATTGTATAATTGTAGAGGACTCAAGGCCTATTGTTTTTGGTGAATATCGATTAAGGGAAAGGGGTAGTTTACCGGCAACATTTTATGTTGTAACAAGGGTAATTTTTTCTATGCCGAACGATAACTGCCGTAAATTCAAACATAATCAAATAATGTTTTGCTTATATGCCTGAGTTGTAGAGGACTCAAGGTCTATTGATTTTGGTGAAGATCGGTTATGGGGAAAGGGTAGTTTACCTGCAACGTTTTATGTTTTAACTAGAGTAAAGTACTTAATTTTGATGAATAAAGTATCCTGATAAGATCATAATAATCCACTATAGAAATCTAGATGAAATATCTGTAAATGAAGAGGCTAGTTGAACGAGGTGGGGGTAATTTTCTATAAATGGAAATGATAGTTGAAGGGGGAGGGGATAATTTTTTATGTGTACTACGTTATCGGCAACAAAGAAGTAGTTTGTTGTTAAAATTCTTTCCCCGGCTGTTTGGCCATAGTCCAATGTTTTCTGCAAACCCAGACGTTTCGGCAGTGCCATCGACTGCCATCATCAGTGAAAATCGAGTGCGATAACGTGAGTTGGTATACGTTAGTGACCACAGTACTGTGGTTAAGCCTGAAGCAATAAGTAGAAAGAAATAGTTTCTATGGAATTATTTCATTTTGAAAATGATTTTAAATATAAATCTTAGAACATGGAAGTATGTATGGTTCTCCATACCGATATTTTATATGTGTACTACGTTATCAGCAACAAAGAAGTAGTTTCTATAGAAATATTTTATTTTAATTTTTCAAACTAAAAATTTGATTTACAAGGAACAGACCTAACTAGTTAGAAATTGTAGTAAACGATTTTAAATATAAATCTTAGAACATGGAAGTCATGTATGGTTCTGCATACCGATATTTTTTAAACTATTATATAATAAAATCATCCCTCTACAAATAAGAAAGTATTATTATGTAAATAATCAAATCCGATTTGATAGAACAGAAAATTCCAAAGCAACTGGCGAGTCTCACATCCAACGAAATGTTTAAAACGTTGTGCCAGTGACACCGAAATTTTAGTTTTCCTCTACAATTTGAAAGTATCAATAAATCTGCAAAATTGTTTTATTGTGTACGTGTGTTGCCGCTGGCCAATGTGTTACATTGTTCAGAACTTTTGGCGTTTCCAGGTGGGACAAACAAAATAATGTTGATCGTATGACTGGTCTGAAACTATGGTTTCGTTACTACACATTCACAGGCCACGTCCCAAGGTATGAATTAAACACGCGCATGCCAAAACTCACACACACACACACCTGATAATATAAATTCTACATTGTAAGCGATATCTATATATTACCTTCTCCCTTCTGGCGATGCACCCCTACAGGAACCTTTACATACCTCCACTACAACACATCCAGCATTGGTCAAGGTTCCGTGAGACCATTAACGAATTCTGATCTCCCAGCTTCAAATCCAATATCCATTTTAGTTGTTCTTTGAAATTTACAGGGATGTTTAGCGCCATGAAACCTCTCTGCATATTTTACAAAGAATTAATTTCCGGACTTGAAGTGCATTTGTTTCTATCGGGCAACTAAATTTTAACAAGTAAATTTTGAAAACTTTTATATTATGGACCTGTGTAGACGTGTAACTTGTCACATTGTTAACAAATTTTGTGTTAAGTTTGGTTTTCAATTTTCTTTCACTGTGAACACTTAGTGATCGAATAGACGATCGCGCTTCACTGCCAATGAATGTTATGTGAGGCAGATTCAAAATCCAACATACATACACACGGTATATGTATAGCTGTAACCTATACACGAGTTAACCACGGTCTCAGAAAATGTAAAAAAAGTGTTCAAAACTGAGTATCAAGTTTTATACGTGAAGTAGGAATTTTTGTACTAAGATGAATCCAATAAAATTAAAATGTTATGAGAAAATCGAACTTAAAATAAAATGACTGTTGTTAGTGGATTAACCACAGTTTTTGCTACATCCGGAAAGTAACTGGTATTCTGTCCAGACGGTTTCTGTTTGTTCTTTTCTAACACATTGCTACCAAACTCTCGCGTTCCGAATGTTACTGTACTATGGAATGAATCGATCTTTGTGACACCCCGCTTTTTAATATATTTAGCAAATGCGCATATTACGTTTTTATTTACACACATACACTGCACACATAAATGTGCACATAATGTAGGCTAATTTTAGTAACATGTTATTAACTATACTTACCTTAAGTTATTTAAATAAATAGGATGTATAAGTACATTTAATTAAAATTTAAAACAAGTTACAGTAATATTAAAGTAATAATATTTATTTAAATTACTAAATTTTAACGATGACGGGTTTGCGAGGATCGGTCAAAAAAGTAAATCATTTATATGAAATTATTTGATGATGACAATAAATATTGTCAAAACGTTGATACAAATAATTTAAAATTTGTGTTATAATTTTTTGGGTTGATCTTCATAAACCCTTCATCGTTAAAATTCATTGATTGACCGTCACTACGAAATTAAGGATTACATTTATGTAATATAAAGAATTTACGTAAATATTGTACGATTATGTGTATGAATTTACACAAATATTATACAAATATATTAACGTCACACACAGACACAAAGTTAATTGCGTATGTCAATATATAGATAATACTGACTAGGTATGTACCTTGTAGATAATATTATCGTATTAAAACATTATAAATTGTATGTTTTATATACAACAGGTAGATTATAATACTATTTTAAATAACATTATTATAATATTTATTATTTAATAAAATGTTATTATTATAATATTTACTACATACGCTGTTTTACTGCAGTAATTAAGTATTTTCGTAGCATTCAGCATTGGCCACACACACATACACATGAAACATTGTGTAACAGTGTAATATTATTATATAATATAAAAGCGACATTAACAGTGAATTTGTTTAACAATGCATGATTTAGGATGATTTATTATGATGTAATGCTATAATAACATGTAAAAGTCACATACTGTAAAGTCAGAAATTAGTTCCAACGATGAATTTTGCCGGGTGTTTACAATTTACCGATGTCAGGCTGGTTCTCGTCAGCTGGACAGCATTTGTCATCGCACGAGTCCCCGTTTTCGTCTTCGTGCAGACAAAGCGGTTGACAGCCCGTATATATAACAGTTGGTCTTGTCACTTCGGCCCGAGGGTTTCTCTTGAAGTAGTAGTTGTTTGACAGTTTATGCGAAGGTCCGACCGGCAGATCCGGTAAGGGTTGTGTTCGGTTAGCAATGCACGGGGCGAACCTCAAGCCGGACTTGTGTTGGCGACCCAACAGAAAATTACGCAGCATCTGTAGAATTCCACTCACATCTCGTCTTTCAAACTTAACTGGTTTTAAATTTGAAAATCGCTTCATTTTTTAAATTTATTTTTACGATTCAAAACAATACATAAATATGTAGATTTCCTCTTTTCGACCAATGTCAACAATTAGAAATTTATTATGTTAAAAACGTGGTTATTGACGCCACGGCCGACCAAATCATCCATCGACACAACATGTAAAAGGGCTCTTGTTCGATATTGACAAGCGCTGTTGTGGAAAGAATACAAATATTCTGTCTGTAGACTTCTACATGCATTTCGTAGTCTTGTACTAGTTGAAGAATCAGCAAAATAACACAATTACGTTTAATCGATTGGCGACACAGAAACTACACTCATACACTCATTTACCGAAACGTTCAATGAATATCATCTTGTCTGTGTTCATAAGTGACAGTATAAATATTTACAATAAATGAATAAGTTAATTTTAATCGTTTATACAATCGTAAATTTAAAATACTGTAGTGATCTTCATGTTTAACTGCATGTAAATAATTTCATATATTTTGTTTTAAATATTTAATTTTATAAATATTTAGCGTTTACACTACCGGTATTTTAATTCTTTTCGTTAAATAGTATGTGACATTAGGCTAACCTCAACGCTCATTTCGGTCATTTTTAACGAAACTCATTTAGCAGATTGTTAAATTTACCTAATATTTTATAAAATAAAAATAATATGCATAGATGAAATAATATATGTTTATATGGCTAGCCATGTTTACATGGTGTTTTCTAAGTTTGACTGCTATCTTACGTAGTGGTTATAAATAAACAGACTTTTAGACGTTAGTCTTAACGTAGTAAATAAATGCGTTTACTAACGTCAAACGTATTTAAATTAGGCATTATACATCGAATTACCAGTAAAAACCCAGTTCCAATTCTAGCGATAGTTTTAAAGAGTATATAAAAATTATCAGCTGTAATAATCAATAACTTGATATCCGAGAAAGTTGCAGACTATAACTTGAAGTTAAAAAAGTTTTAACTTTCCGAGAAAGTTTCTATTAAAAAAATTAGAACCTAATTTCTCAAATCGCAGCGTAACTTTCTAAACCGAATCCACGCATTCGATTCCCACGATGTAAATTTGTTTTACGTCCGTCTATAGTCAATTTTTTATACAGCTGTGGAGAAATTCATCGTTTGAGTGCGTATAATTTTCTTACATTTTTCAACATAATGTAACACGTATCCTTTGCAATATGGCACTTTATTTAACTTCCCAATATATCATGAAAATGTCACTGGAAGAAATACAAACACTTATAGTCAGTAAAAAAAGACACAAGTTAAACAAGAAAACCATATTAACTTGCTTTATATACATGTACATACTGGAAACTGAAGACTTTTGCAGAGAAGACTGGAAGAAACCAGACGGGTTGTGTGTATCGGTTGGATTTATTATATAATAAAACAAACACTAAAAGCCAAAGACGCTTGGCTGATAGCAAAGCCGATCAATTGCGAATAATCTGATTATTCCGTCAGAGCAGATGCAAACAATCCTTTGTCAGATTTAGTTCTGCTGATTATCAGTGAAGTATAAAATACATACGTACATACACCAGCCGTGTTTACTTTTATTGGCTAATATCAATAATATATGAGCAAGTTGTGTGTGTGTGTGTGTGTGTGTGTGTGTGTGTGTGTGTGTGTGTGTGTGTGTGTGTGTGTGTGTGTGTGTGTGTGTGTGTGTGTGTGTGTGTGTGTGTGTGTGTGTGTGTGTGTGTGTGTGTGTGTGTGTGTGTGTGTGTGTGTGTGTGTGTGTGTGTGTGTGTGTGTCAACAAATATGTGTTATTAGCTCTGTACGAACAATATTGATGTTTTTATGCTTACTGCGTAAAAATAGATCGTTTTCATAGTTCACCTAATAGCGTTTTAATTACAAAAAATTATTATCTACAAAATTTGAAGCTCAGATTAGACGGTAGGTACAGTGTTGTAGAAATACAACTGTGAAGAAAGAATATACGGGTATTGGAAGATAGAATTGCTCTTACTGAATTACGACCGACTAAACGGTAAAGTTGTTTAAGTATTCTTTTACCTGTATATTTCCTTTTATTTTATTTTTATTTAGTTTATACTATTTCTTTTTGTTTGTTGAATGGTTTTCCACTGCTGTCTGGATATTGTTGTATGTACGATGAAGCAGCATCGGGAGCGCACGAGGATAGGTTCGTCACTATGACACGTTAGCCTGAACACTATCGAAAAGTAGCATCGACTCTTTCGAGCATCACAATAGTCGTTTTGAGGAGGAGTAGGATTCGATCACCAATACTTCTATGCCTATGCCCATGGTAATGACTAGTTTGCGGTAAACATGTAACTGGTTTCTCTGAAAGCATCTTCACATGCGGTAGTCAGATCGTTTCTGTACTCTTACGGCTTTTTAATTTTTCTTTCTCCCGGAACTATTGTGCTTTCTGCACAATTACATCGACAGTAAACAGGAGAAGAATGCTACAATTGTAGCCTTCACATAAAAGCTTACGGAAGACTTTCTAACAAGAAAAAAACTTTATCGCAACCAAACTAGAATATATGATACCAGTTATACAATTAAAAAGAGCTTAACAGGACGTTTGGCCAGGCGAGTAGATTACGAGATTTGATATTAATTTAACAACTGTAAAGAGACAAAAACAACAGCTTGTTGAAAGTATGATCTGTTTAAATAGTAGAGCAGGGAGTTAATAAGATTTGCTCTTAGGTAAATCTAAGGAGAAAGACCGGATCTCCTCCACGCAATAGAGGATAGACAGAAATGATAGAAATGATAGAGGAGATGATGATGAAATAATTTACAAGATGACATTACTAACCCCCCCCCCAAACAAAAAATAGATAATTACCTATGGCATAAACACGAGAACAACATCTAAAAAAGAGGACAACCAAAGCATTCATAGAGAGATACAATGAAGAAAGCGACAAAAGTCACCAATTAACAGAAGCCTGAATAGTTACGCCGACATGGTCGCAAGAAACATCGGACAGTACATTTTATCTCGTATATTCATAAAAGACCTATATGCGGTCGTAAGTCGTTACAGTAAGGTAAAGTTTCCTCAACTTTCTGCCGCTTATCATAACCAATCGTTTATTTTACATTAAACTTTGTAGCAACTTTCTCATATCCGTAGCGTTCCGTACTCCACAGAGAGCGGATGATCCCCAACCTGTCAGACGCACACGCTTATATTCCATTTAACTTTCTTCTTCTGTCTATGGACGTAATGCGTGGGGAAAAGAAAATAATACGTACAGCGCTCGAAACGTAAGATTGAGCTGTCAGTTGAAGTAGGCCTACCTTGTCTAGAAGCAGACAGTCCTGGTGCACAAGAAATGGGGCACTGAAACGTTTAACTGTTACGGCTTATACAGTATTACGTACCTTGGTATTTATATTGCTGTTTTCTGGACAGTAATTAATACTCGTCTTCTTCTTCTGTACTTCACATATTTGGCTGCCTGTTTGTTAAGGTATCCAGCCTTTTGTCCATCGTCCCATATCTCAGCGTCCATCCGGTTTGCGTACACGGATTTTAAGGTATCTCACTTACTCACGTTAAGGTAATGACGGATTTCTGTCATTACTTATTCGGCCCAGTTTCTGTTACGTCACTGTATTGACTCCAGCGATCAGGCACTCTGGCCCCGTCCAACGTCTCATTTCCCCGTGGTTTGTAATTCTGTTTTCGGTATAATCTGCGTGAGTCCGTCCATTCTATGGATGCGTTGCTTCTTTTTTTTTTTTTTTTTTTTTTTTTTTTTATCGGCTATAGAAGGACCCCATGCTAATTTCAATTCTTTATTCTTTGTTCTTTTCTTTTATTTTTCTCCAATATTCTTTCATATTTTCATTCTGTCTCTTCTTCCTGCCTTCAATCCACTTTGACCCTGCGTTTTTCTCTCTCCTACCCTGGACTCCTTCCATTTTTAACACTTTTGCCTGAAAAACTTCTCTTTCAATTGCTTCTTCTGCGTTTATATTATTTTTTCTAAATCCTTTTGGACTTCTTCAATCCAACTTGATGTTGCCTTCTTCCTCCACAGATATGTGAAGATCTGCTTTGTTAACCTATTGTCGTCCATTCTACATAAGTGTCCAATAAATAACAGTCTTCTGTTTCCCATTGTTTCTGTTATATTTTCTATACTCTGATATATCTCTACCTTGGTTTACTAATCTAACCTATCATTTGTTATTACAATTCCGAGGTCTGCTCTTATCCGTTAATTCTGTATACTATTCCGTCTAGTGCAGCCCATAGTCTATTACGTGAGGCGTGACAAATCTGCCGATTTTGAGTCAGTGTCCATGTAATTTTTTGATTCCTTTTGCTATCGCTTCCTAAAAGTTTCTAGAACAAAGCTAAGGAAAAAGTTTGGCCCCCTCTCACCCCTAAAGGGTTGAAAACTACCCGTAAAAGGTTGAAAATATGAAATGACGCGAGCATACATTTTGAAGCCCTGAAATTAGGTACTTATAGGTTTTTTGGAGTGCTGATTACGATTCTGACGTGCAAAATTATATTCGACGCAAAGGGCAGTTTTTAAAGGGTAGAAGCAGACTATAATCAGGGGGTGTAAGTAAGTTATTAAACTTCGCGAGAATCCCGGTCAAAGCCTCAAAAGTGAGTACCTATAGGTTTTTGGGGGGTGCTGATTATGATTTTCACGTCAAGGGATACATCCGACGTAAGGGTTGAAAACCATCCCTAAAGGGTTAAAAAACATGAAACAACGCGAGGATGTACTTTGAAGTCCCGGAATTGGGTACCTACAGGTTTTGGGGGGATGTTTAACCTACATTTACTTAAACGTCACAATATTAATAATATTTTAAAAAATATTACAACCCTTCCACAATAACAAACAACACCGACGCTTAGTTGATGCTCCAAAAAACACGTGTCAGCTGTAAGCAGTGAGCATCATGTAGAGCATCAGGCATCTTCTGGTCTCCGCTAGAGGGTCCGTGTTTTTAGCGGTCATAATTCAAAATTCAGTCGAAAAAATATATATTTCATCCATGCTTATAAAAGTTAATCAAAGAAAAGTCGAACCATAAACATTATATTATTTTATTAAATTAAATATTCGATTGATATAACGAACCAGCAGTACAGACAATGACAAATTGCAACAGATATTCTTTTGTTTACAATAGACGTTAAAAAAAAATAATGATACCTAATTTTATTGTCAATTTGAAAAAAAATTTAGTTTAGTATAAATTAATAGGCTCTCAGGACCGCACCCGAATATATAACATACGATAACAAAATCTAACTGTTTGAGCGCGTTTACATTTTTGGTCATAACTCGGTTTTTAAGAAACAAATTTTAAACAAAATGCATTTTGTAAAACATTTAAAGAGCTACAACTTTTGTTGTATGCACTACAGTCGAAAAACTTACTGTACACTAGAAAGTTTGCCTAGAAATCAAAAATGTTTTACACGATGTCGGCAGAATACACATTTAAACTGCTCTAACTCATCGAGTTTTAGTCATAAAGGAATGAAGCAAAATTCAGCATTTTTGGTTTTTTATAAGCTTCATTTTTAATCCATATCAATTTCTCTATAAAACGCTTTGTTACTGAGATATTTAATAAAAAAAGGCGAATTTTGTCGAAAATCAAAAAACTTGAATTTTTTTCAAACGTTAGGGGTTACTGTACAGCAATGCATATATGCTTAAAAAAATTTACGGACATTGATAATATAATAGAATACCGAAAACTATAGTATCTCGGTTTTATATACATATTTGACAAAATGACGGACGTCCCTTTTTCATTTTCTTGGAAAAAATTTGCAAAAGTTATGATATTTTTCTACAGAACTTCCTTACTGATTACGCTAGACAAATAATTAATCCACCATTATTTAGGTAATTAACAGAGCTTTTGTTTGATACTAATTTAGTTACGATCTAACTATTTTTTGTCGAGTTTTATAAGTTTAAACACGCGATTTGATCAAAAAACGGTGAATGGCATCTTGTTTTGGTTGTACCTCGAGAATCATTTGATATAACGAAACCAAACAAAGTGGAAAATGTTGGTATGTTAATAAAATTTAATTTTGAATTATACAAATTGTTTGCAAAATGGCGTCATTTTTTAGTTATTTGCAGATTAATGTTAATAAACCCGTTTTTTTTTTGCAAAACTTTGATCCCTTGTAACTCGCAAACAAAGCATTTTTTCGAAAAAGTGTATACCACCTTTTTGCTTAGAACTTGATTCTCTATTGGTTGCCGGGGATAATTAAATTTTGTTTTTTTAACCCCCGAAAAAGGGATGAACACAACCTTTAAATTTAAGAGCGGGCCAAAAAATGTCCTTAACTTTATTTTATAACCTTTTATGAACACGTTGGAAAAAAATCAGAAGGATCCATGGACACTGACTCCAAATCGGCAGAAAATTCCTCAGGTAATAGACTACCAGAACACTCGCAGAAATTTCATTTCACGTGCATCCATTCTTGTTCTGTCTTTTTGAAGTGAGAACTTCGTTCACAGTCAATGGTGTCCGGTTCAACTCCCGTACACCTCGCGCTCCTAGGGCAGTAAACTGATTCAACGCGTGACGAAATAGCTGAATGCGAAAAAGCAGTATTGCCAAGTCAAACAAACCTCTTTTCCGGACATAGCTACCCTCTTTTCTTCACTGCCACAAATATGAGTGCTTTAAGCAAAATCTAATATGTACTTTAAAGAATGTGAGTATATTATAAATGTTTAAACATTGTTACAAGCATAACGTAAATATTAAAAATAATTTTATTCTTTAATAAATTAATCTGTTCGGCGTTTGAACACATCTGATGACAAAAATATTGCCGTTTACTTCAGGTCCGCCACCAGAGAGAAGTAACAAACAAAATTTCGTAAGTAGGCTACACAGTCATCTTAATTAAAACAATAAACTTTTTAATTAAAAAAAAATGAATTATTACGCTGCCCACATCATATTGTTACGTAATCCGGAAAAGTGTCACGCCATTACAGAACATTCTACGTTTTTCTGGGCTATTCCAGTGGAATCCGGCTGTAATGTTGTGTGCGTACGTGATTCTCAACATGCGTTAGCGAGATTGTTCCAGGCTACCGGTCCGCGTGCGGTGTTTGCAACGCCGCAGTCAATTACGTTCTGGTGTTTTCTAGTAGCGCTGACGCGTAGTATGGATTATTCTGGAATTTCAGCGGGATATAAATATAGGCATTCAACGGCGCTTAGTCAGTTCTCGTGGCGATTTATTCCAGTCCGGTTCGAAATATTGTGGTGAAGTGTTATGTGTTTTATAATTGTGCGAGACTCGTTGACATTATTACTGCGTGTGAACAATTTTTATTTGATTTGTTGTAAGAGACGATCTTGTTGATTACAAACTGTTTAATTGTGATAATTGAAGCTGGTAGTTAGTGACTTAATTGGTGTCTTGTATTTTGTTTTCCACTGTACCATACGACGATCACTAGACAGTCGTAACTATATTCTACTTTTCAATTAAATATTGCGTAAATCATATTATTGCATAAAAAAAATTATTTATTGGATTTCGTTTGTATATCGTTTGTATACTGAAAATAATACGACGTGTGATATGATTCTATGTATGTTCATTGTAAATGTCGAGTTCTTATAATAAAGTACATATAAACACTACTATTACCTCTCTCATTGAACTGTCCGTTCACCCTTACTTGTATCTTAATTCTACATAGCAAAATTTCTCTTACTCCAAATACTACGAGCAACCTTTTACACGTTGAATCAGTTCACACGACACTGAAGTTCTCACTTCTGGCGTGTGTCCCACGCCACGTCATACACTTTTTTTGTCGATATGCAACATTCATTATCGTACACCAATACTGGCACGACCATTGCCTCTTATCACTCTACTCTCTAATGTTTGTTCTATGTATTGTGCCACATACGCAGTGCCAGATTTAAGATTTTTGACGCTCTAGGCCAAGTTTTCTGAGCCACCCCCCCCCCCCCCCGGCTGTGTCTCTGAAGTAATATATGTAGTGCAGAAGTAATTTGATGTCAAATTAATACTATCAAATTTAAAACCAGTAGGCTACTATAGAAAGCGTGTTTTCATTTAGCAAACTTTTTCAAAATATTAAGAACCGTGCAAAAGAATTGAACAAATTAATTTATTTTTTATGTTTATGTGAATGTTCATGATAAATACGTTTAGTGTACGGATTCAATTCTATGTTCATAAAGTTTTCACACTAATAAATATCAACGAAACAACACACTGTGTACCACGCAAAACTAAAAACCTTCTTTACGTTCAAAACAAAATAAAAACATAACCTCAAATCGCAAACCGTTCAGTCACGAAGCAGATAAACAATGATAACAAACAAGGGTGGTACCACGGTATTGTAAATTCGGGGGCAATATAGCGGACGTTCAAAATTGGCATGCGCAGATTAGTTTTAAAGGATGGCAACGTCTTAAAAATAAGCGCGAAATATTTAAGTAAGAGCTGTCTTCCATTTGTATTATTAACAAAAATTGATCATTTAATTTCAAAAAATCATATTTAAATAAATCAAAGTGTCTCCTACTTTTATAAAAATACTTCTGTTTAAATATATATATATCTGTAGCTTGCGGCCCCCTCTGAGCCCCCCACTAGTCGGCCTATTGGTAAATCCGGCACTGCACATACACACAGAATTACGTTCACTTTACAATGTATGCTAAATATATTAAACTCGTGCTAAATCTATCTGTACATACACAAACGTTCGTTGTGCGAAGAAATCCCGTTTTGCACAGCCTGTGCCATGATTATTTTGTCATTTGTTCACCATTCAAGATTCACAATCGTATCTGCGTATACACAACCGCAACAGTGCTGACTTATTTATTATAGTCATGAAATTTTGTTCTAGTGTTTGGAACGTGTTTGGTTTTATAGTTCTCTGTTTATCACTACATACATGTCCACTTTAGCCTGTTTATTAATGGCTTCCTTGTCATAATCGCAGAAATCTTGGTTATTTGATTATCTTATCAAAACATTAATTATTTTTACAATACAGCACTTGGAAAACGTATTCTTTGCTGTTTGTAATATGCTATACACAACCTCTAAGTTAAATACGCGAATCCTCGACAATAGAGAAGTCTGACGCAGACGACCAAATGAAGGTTCTTAAGTGTGATGCTGTAAGAGAGTGTTAAAAATGGAACGAGCGGACAGAGTATCAAATTAAGCGATTCTTGAAGTAACAGAAGAAAGAAAAAGTGTGAGTGGAGAACTATAAGGAGAAGAGGAGACTGTTTCAGTAGGAAATCGGTTGACAGTTTAATGGTCTTGCTTATGGAACGTACAGTGAAGGTAAAGGTGGAGATTATGATGTTTTAGGTAGGTAGTTGAGGGTGTAGAATGTTATAGTAGGTATTTTTAGTTCAAAAGACTGGACTTAGGAGTACTGGAAGACCGCATGAAACAAAGTCAAGCGAATGACGCCAGTCAGGGAGAGAGAGAGAGAGAACTCTGAGTGACGACGTTCGCGAAACGAGAAACAGCGAAGAAGAAGAAAAAGAAGAAGAATGTTGCAGGCTACACGATTTCAAACAATTATTCTGTTTCTAGTATGTTCTTCTCCATTATTTCAGTTTTAAAGTAAAATATTTCGGGCCAACTAACCGGAAAGAATTTAAATGTTGTTTACTTTACTAATTTGATAGATAAAGTTAGTAGTATATAGACTATAGACTATATAGACTAACTATACTATTTAATATAGTTAGTATAGATAAAATTAGCTAATTTATTAGAACTGGAAGTAATTGGAAATTTTATAAGGCTGTCTTTATTACTGGCTTTGTTACATAGACCTGCATGGTTCATGTTTCATAAATGATTTCTCCCTTGCACAAATGTTCGTCCTAAAAACGGACATATTTTGCGACATTAAAGTCTATATACATACACAAAAAGCGTAAAAAAGGCGTACATATGTAAAAGGCTTATTATGGATTTATGCTCAGGAACTGGGGAGACGGGGACCAAAATTATTTATCCACAACTGATATATCTGACACACGCGCTATCTACTGTACAAAACATTACGAGAAGGGATGGGATCCCGCCTTATCATTTGGCCACGACCCCTATCATTCGGTACAAATGGAACACTGGAGTAAAATAAACTAATAATTCGGCTTTCATTGAGTGTCCCAGTGCGATATTAAAGTGACTGTACCATATACCAGTTCCCTGACATTATTGCACGTCGCATGCTGGGATGGGTGTCGCAAATAACATAACACATCTCTCATAACCGTATATTCTACACACAAACACACACACAAGAAGACAAGCGAAATATTTGCGTGAAATCATAACAAACAATAGAGATGCAATGCCAGCGAATATTTGCTTTTGAGGCAGTTAGCAGCACTATAAGGAAATTTTTTCGGTGAAGGGTTTGTGAGAATCGGTCAAAAATATAACACAAATTTTAACTTATTTGTATCGACGTTTCGACGTTATTAAAAGCTCACCAGTAGTGAGCGAAATATGATAAACATGACTTTTAATAATTACATAATTGAACAGCCCTGTAATCTGTATTTAGCTATAATATATTTTACTATGCTATATGTTGACAGGTATATTATGTATAAACGTTTTCTGTACCAACTCTAATATTTAATTGTTGATTACTGCTTTTATAATTAATTACATATACCATTACATTATGTGTAATTTAAATTGTAATATTGTATAGGTAAACTAAGTTCTGTGACATTATAATTTTCTCGTTGTCTTTAAAGAAAACATTTGATGATGTAAAACAAACTACCTCAACTCCTTCACATATACAAGAATACACACATACACACGCACGCACACACACGCATACACTCACATACACAAACACGTTCACTCAAATAATTTTTCTGTTGTGTTTGACATTTCTTTTGTATTCATACACAGGTTCTGATGATGACAATAAACAATGTCGAAACGTCGATAAAAATAAGTTAAAATTTGTGTTATATTTTTTGACCGATCCTCACAAACCCTTCACCGAAAAAATTCTTTGATTGACGGTCACTACGAATTTAATGACTATAAGGAAAGCTATTTTCCATGTGTCATCATCATCGTTTATTAAATGTACTGGTTCATGGACTTAATAAAATGACCATATTATGGATATAATTCAAATAGAAATCTATACCTAATACAAGTAACGAAATATTAAATTATAAAATAACTACAAAACAAAATACATTATAGACGGAATAATACAGTTTTTAGACTACTCCATAAACAACAACCGAAACACCAGTACGCTTATTATACTTGATTAAAAATTTGTCTATAATGTTCCTCCACACCTACCATCTTTAGTCATTCAGCTGGCTGTTCTTCAGTCCATTCTTCGGCATTTAAAACAGTCTTTACTGAGCTGTTCCGCTTCTGCCTGGTTTCCCACACAGCGGCGGCTCATCAGGGGAAGCAAAGGAGGCTAAGCCTCCCCAGTGAAATTTAGAAAAATATTAAAAACAAACAACTAGTAGTAGGCTCTATTTTTTATTGTAACTGAACCCGTAATCAATCTGTAATCACAATTTGTTTTTAAATTATCTGATTAATTACAAAAAAAATTTAATTTTGCGTTATCAATAGCAGCAGAGCCAGGGATCTGAGTAGTCGCCGTAGTGCTCGTATGGCTACGTGCCTTACAGTTGGTTGGGGGGGCGGGGGGGCTAGTGCATCTGTAACCGTACTTGGGAGGGCAACGAGTGAATTAGCCTCTCGGCACGGATTAATTTGGTTTTTGTTAGTTTTACGCAGTCTTTACGTTCTCGTGCTCCTTGTGTGTGTATGTTTATTATTTATCTCTTCTTGGCGTGTGTTTCTAATTTCTACTACGAGGATAAAATGGATTTAGCAGAAGAAAATGAAAGTGATATTGCAGTATCGAACAAATGCATTATTACAACACTACTGAATAAACAATTTTCCCGGTTGAGTGACTTTGAGATAAATGAAATACTGAAAAGTGGTCGACCTACCCCAAAATTTTTAATTCTTAAAAGGCACAAAAACAAATCTAGAACTTTCCAGTCGTCATTGTACAATCAACGTAAATGGCTATGCGGTAGTGGGGTAAATTCGAAGATATTATGCTGGCTCTGCTTACTGTTAAGCACAAACAAGACTATATGGTCTGCTGAAGGCTTACAAGTAAATTCATCACAGCTTTCAAACGCTGTTAAAATCAGATACCTCCACCATACTTCAGAGTGAAATAACGTGTGTCCGGGGGGGGGGGGTTCTAGGGGTTCTATGACTGACTGATTGACTGTCTCGTAGCCTCCCCTTCCTCAGGACACACCGGCCGCCACTGTTCCCACATATTCCTAACTAGTCACAGAGGCAATATCGTAAGCAGTGAGGATTATCCGAGGTGCGGTTATTGTCATACGCTGTTGTGAAAGGTAGACGATCATCACCAGTTTCATATAAAATATGCAGACAGCACACATACCTATGAATAGTTCAAGCAAAATAAATAGAACAGATTTAGAATAGGATAGGAAATGTAACACTCTAGAATAGATGATAGGGTTTATCAGTGGCAGCCCGTGCTTAGGCACCGTACACGCTCTTGCTGCGGTGTATGCACCAACTATGATGCGCTTTGTATCTGGGGAAATACAATGGAGTAGTGCCCTGGCTGGCTAGACTCGGTTGTTCCTGTTACAGCGTTATAGGCTCGCTTGGTGTGATTAGGGACTGCAAACCCCGCTTGTACGTCACGGCGCCACCAGTCTCTTTGTTGGTAAATAACACGTGGTGCGGCAGGTTGGAATTTGTAAGTTCGTTGTTAGTTCAATCCAATTCATCGTCAAATGTAAATAATAGTACATATAAAGGATTAAGGTTTCATAGTGTAAGATATTTATTATGTTTATCCGGTACGACGCAATGAATTCTGTCGAAAAATTTAACGAAAAGGGCGTTCATTTTAGGTCCTATTGAGGAAAAAATTGAAATTAAGAGAGTGGGTAGGCCTACACCAGACCTTTCAAATTTTAATCAAAGTGTAAAATCAGGTAACAGAATATTTAAACGTAAATTTAAAAAAGATTTACGCAATACATATTCACGGTTATGTGGGTGTGACACTAAAATTGCAGTATTTTGCTTTCCTTGTGTATTATTTGGAGGGGAGGCGACTTGGACATTCTCTACTCAGAGAAGAAAACAATTTTCTTCCATCCAACCAATCTGCAACCCCGAAACTTGTCAACCACCAGCTGCCACTGCGGTTTATAGATTCAAGAAAATAAAATGGAGATGTCAAAGGTTGCTAGACTGGAAAATAAGACACAGGAACAGTCCAAGACGACGACTCTTTGTATGACGGAGATAAAATCTCTTTAATTTTGTGGATCGATGTAATTGGGCATAGTTGCTGTGAAAAGAAAGCATTGGAGGGTGGGACCCAGTGATGGGCAAACAACTGTTAACCATGTTGAAACCTATTGCGCTGTACATAATTACGTACGATGGTGAAGAAAACTGTGCAGTGAAGTAACATGTCTGCACAGATAACAATACCTCGTTAAGGTAGACATGAGTGACAAATGTCGACTACGTAACCCAGTTACTTACTGTCAATCATTTACACGACAACATAATGTGTGTGTGTTTTAAATATTTCTGTTGTCAGAAAAGAAGATTATAAACGTGTAAATCAGAAAACAACCTTGCATTAGTTACAGAACGACAAAGAAACTGTTGCAAGCAACCGTAAGAGATCAGGAAGAAATTTTGAAAGCACGCTCTTCAGTAGTCTTCGCACGCACACCATGAATAATGTACCCGTAAAACTTCGAGCTACAACCAAAGCGAGAGGAAGTATGAATTGGGAGAGAGAGTGAGAGAGAGATCTTCATTTCATAATGAATCACAAAAGGTAGTCGCGTAACTAAAATTCTTTATTCAGTGTAGTATTTAAAATGGTACCAAACAATATTATTTTAAAATAAGTAATAGACATAATTTTAAAATATTAACTCAGGTGTTCAATTACATACATTTGGAAATGTCTGTAGAAGTTTGAAACTCTAAGTCAATGTGATTGGTAAAATCTATTATTTCAGTAGAAAAACATTACTAAGTGAAAAATAAATTTTTAAGAATAATTAGTGTAGCTCGTACCGTTAGACTGAATTCTTTGTGTGTATCCACATGGCGAACAAATTCCTCAGTCAGATATTAATTTATAGGCCGATGTTAATAAAAACTGTAGTAAACCAACTGCAGACAAATAAGCAGAGCACCGTGACAAACTATCTACGAATTCCATCCTAAATTATGAGTGAATGTAACAGAACGAATATTTAATACAAAACGTCGAGAGTGTATCGCAAACCAGCAAACAAACAAATGGTCCACAAGTGAAATAAATGTTTTTCTTTACATGTATATTACATGGTGTTGGAGGGAGGGTAGCTTGAGGGTAGACGTGAGAGAAGTAGTGGGTACATTACAGAGAGAGAGAGAGAGATATGTATATACGTAATTGTGTGCATTTGTAAACGGCAAAAGCGTATGCATGTACGTGACTTGAACGATGATCTATATTCAGACATATCGGCTTAATATATAAGGAACTATATGTGATATATAGTTCCAAATGATGAGTGGGCAATACTTGCAGGTAGAAGAAGAGACTGTAAAACTGTCCCTCAAGACCTCTCGAGGGTCATTTTTATTGCAGGCCTATTGTTCGCGCAAGGAACACGTATCACCTTTACCCAAACCAAACTTCGTACCACATTCGGTTGGAATCAAAAGCGAAACAAGTGTACTGAGTCCTCGCTTTACGATATTGTGGTTTCAATATTACGTAGGATTGCCGTCCGTCCAAGGTTTCCCGGACATTTCCGTTTTTATGTGAGAGGGAAATGCCCGTGTAAGGAATTTTTGTCGAATTCCGGGATTTTATCAGTCTTTAAAAAAAAAACGATCAGTAAGGCTAATTTTGAAACTGTGAAAGTCATGTATAGAGGGTAATTCATTTGATGTAGTTAATCAGTTCAAATACTTGGGTAATATGATAGGTAATGAAGGGTCGATAAACACGACGATACATGACAGGATACGAATAGGAAATAGGGCATTTTGTGCTAAAAACAGCATATTGGGAAGTAGACTCATTAGTCATAACACAAAAATAAAAATATTTCTCTAATTTGCCGTCCATGACGAGTCCATTGTTATTAATTAACTATATCTTTATTCCCATTATTAAAGTTTTCGATGTTCATTAAACTCACAGCACTAGGAATTACCTGTTCATCACATATTGTGAGCAGTGAAATACTGACTAGGAACACAAATTGTTATTGATAAAAATAATACAAATTAGTGTTCCGAGTCAATAGTATTCTATATAATTAATTAATAAAAATATATAAGACACTTATAAGACCGGTTTTTACTTGTGGTGGCGAGACACGGACATTAATAAAAACGGAACAAGTAACACTAAGAAGGTTTAAAAGAAAGATTGTAAGAGGTGTTTATAGTCCGGTTAAAGAAGATGACGAATGGAGAATAAGAAATAACCAGGGGATAGATGAGCTATTGAAGCATGAGTACATTGTAGGATTCGTAAAGACTTAACGAATTAATGGCTAGGTCACCTAGAACGGATGAATGGTTAGCGTATGGCAAAGAAAATCCTAGTCTGTAAAAGCAGAAAAAGGGGCCAACCTAGGATAAGATAGTTGGATGATGTGGTGGAAGATCTAAGAAGAATGGATGTGAGTGCTTACGATGAGATGCCAAAGGATAGGATTCATTGGAGAAGACTGGTGTTGGAAGCCAGGGTTCACGTTTGGCTGTAGTGATGATGAAGAAGAAGAAGAAGAAGAAGAAGAAGAAGAAGAAGAAGAAGGCTACCTATTTTGAGCGTGAAATACACCCGGGTGACAAGTGATTATCGTGTTTAATAGGAAACAATTTCTCCGTTTACATTAAAGTAATGACAGTTTAAATCAGAAAATTTAGAAAAACATTTTCTTAACAGAACGGATTCACATAGAAGTGTAGAATGCTACATGAAGAAAAATGAATGTAAATGTTTTTTTTATTTATAACTCTTTTCTATTTATCCAAAATATAGTTTCCGCTAAGAAAATGGATCATTTTATAATACATAATACCAAGATATTGTATATGCAAATATTTTTTTATTATTAATAAATATGAAATGTATTTTGTAAATTATTAAATGTTTTTTTCAAACCAAAGAGTAAGTTTTAAAATCGTTTGTATTTTTTAAAGAATATATTAATTTTATTTTAAGCTAATCAATGCTAACGATACATCAGTGCATCAAATTTTTTCGTTGTTGTCCGGGATTGTCCTAGCTTTTGAACCCGACTCCCCTAGTTGATTTAGGGAGATGGCGACCATATACTGTGTCGTGTATCTACAAGCGGTTAAACATCCGAGATTGGTGACGGAAAGCGACTGCGCTTCTGAAAGCGACTGCGTGTACATAACGGTGAAAAGTGTAAAGCCTTGACTAATGAACAAAACTCTGTATAAGTCTTCTTGACCTCTTCAAAATTCACTTAAATCGGACTAGTACGCTACCTTAAACACATCACATTAAATGTTTTAATGCAAAAATTGTGTTTACCATTAAAAATGTTGTGTGTTTTGGAACCTAACCTTCACCTTTGCTATTGTTTCTTATGGGAAAATTTGTGTCGCTTTCCGTCGTTATTTCAATTAACGTCGTGAATTGACGTAATCCAAATTACAGCGAGAACTTGCTGTATCCCACAAATGTGTGGATCGCTTATAAACGAGAATAATATGCCTTCTTCAAGTATTTGTTGTTTGAAAGGATCAAATAAAAATTATTTATTTGTTTCTTTTTCCTCAGCATTCTTCCGTCTTTCCTCGGATCTCCGTTGCTTCACTCCTATTCTATTAGGCTTTGTGGGCGGGTGCGTTTCTCTTCCACTGCTTCACTCCCAGCTGATCTGACGTTTATCAAAACATCATCCTCCCACGTTACTCTAGGCTTTCCTCTTGCTCTATGGCCTAGTGGTCCTCAATGCACAATGTTTTCCATCCCTCTGTTTTCACTCAATCTTCCAAATGCTCACGTTCTTCTTTGTCGTAAGATTTGTGTCTGGATTTAATTCGTGAATTATTCTTTTCTTCACGTTTTGCTGTTGCCTTGCATAGATACTTCAAAACACCCTTCTCCTAAGTTGTTTTCAACTGTTGATTACGTACTCATAATTGTGTTAGACCCTTAGCTGTAGCTAAAAAAGGTACTAAGAAAAACGTAGCATAGAAATAATCGTGCTTGAAGCCGAGTTTTTGGTGGGCTACATCTCCGTTAAGTAGACGACGATAGTCATCGTATGAACTTGAATTGAAATTTATGTGTCAGGATTACAACTCGAAAACGAATCGACAGTTAAAATATTAGTACAGTCTATGAATCCTGCATTTAATACAATCGAATTATAAGCATAGTAATGTGTGAATGTCTGTATGTATTCAGTTTACGTATATGAGACTTATATAAATGTGTGTATAATATAAACGGGCATGTTTTCATTTCTTTCGTCGGCCGATTGAAATCTCTGTCACATACCGGAAAGCCCATAGCATCAAGTTTTATGAGGTTTTCCACTCACAATAAGCCGTCTCACCATTTACTCTCCCCCGGAATAGCGTACTTGGATTATTTCGCTGTGACCCCCTACATAGCAAAAGTAGTAGTTTTTCACGTCATGTAAAAAGAGCGATTCTACATCCCCGGCCTTCAATTTAAAATATATGAAGTTAATATTGTAATTTTCCTGTACAGCTACGTCCGTCTTCATTTGTAATTCGAAAACTGTCGGATCTTACCGGCCTTATTTCAGAGCTTTCTTATTATGCTCATACTTATCTGACCCCGTCTGTTATAATCCTTGAGGTAATAATCAAAGATTATCTCACTCATATCATTTCGCCTCTCTTTCGTATCTAGCTTATGCTTCACTAAAGTCTCCTGAATAAATGCTTCATCAAGTGTTGTCGAAATCATCGCGATTTTCTGCAAAGCGGGGAGAATGAAAGAAAGAATGCCCATGCTATACACAGTTAGTACGTTTTTCCTGGCTTGCATAAAACAAACAAATACATTTGCTCCATGTGAAAAGTCTACTTTTACATGCGAGACTGGAAAGAATATAAGTAAGTTGCTAATAAAGCGACGCACACATTTGATTTCCATATGCAACCATTGTCTAATGCATAACAACTGACCTTCGTAATGCCTTATGGTAATGTATGCTAAGTAACTCGGTAGTATCATTTGTAAACAATGTGTTATTTAAAGCGTTACTCAGCGATGCACGTGCTACGCGACATGCGTGTCGGCATCCGTTATCGCTTACCATTATCAACTACACACATGCTTTGATGTTGAGAATTTCTTTTTTAACGGAAGTTGTAAAATCTGAGAATCACGTTTGAAATCCGGAACTTTACAAATTCGCTTAGACAGTCTGCTAAATCTCAGTGGCAGCTGGTGGTTGCAGTTGTTGGTTGAGTGGGTAGGAGATCGGTTAAAAGACATTAAATTGTCATAATCAGAGTCATGCAAAAGTATTACTATAATTTTATACCATGAAACAACCGATAACGTCATCTTGAACCAACGTAAACAATAAACCTGACAACTTATAAATCAAGAAGACTGTGCTGATTTCATGACACAAAGTTGTGCTACAACGCTACTAGCGGAGCGTTGCAGAAATTTGCAACCACCAAGATTACATTGGGAACATAGTACAATTGTGAAGAGTAGCGCACGTCCTCCAATACGTTTGTGTAGTAAGCTCTACCATTTACTGTTCAAGTTGCAAGCGGCCTACAACCACCAGCCTGCGCGCCACATTTGAATTGTACGCGAACATTGCCGCGTAGAATCTAATACCCTCTTCGTTGAAATTTATGACACTTTTAGCTGCTTAATGTGTTCACATGTTATTTTATAGTTTAGTTATTCTATACTGGTAGTTGTGCAACGCTGCAACCATAACACCAGCCCCCACTGCTAAATCTTAACACAATTCTGACGGAACTGTTTGTTCTGTGTAGAGAGACTGGTCAGGCTGTCTCTTGCACAAAATACGTTATTCATTACAGGTTTGATTGAAGACTGCAGTTTCTATAAGCTTTCTTGCCCTGAATGTGTTTTCCGTCCTACATTTCTTGCGTCATCATAGGAAATATTATAAAATTAAATATACTATGTGGAATAAAAGTCCTCCGAATTAATGCCACACATAATGAGCAGGGTAACAAAGACATTCACCAGAATAACGCTGGTTTGTGATATAAATGAAAACGTAAAATTAATTTAACGTAAATTTTGAGCTACGAGATTTTTTCCGAGAAGAGACAAATGTTAATGTTAAACATTGTTCTTATCAAAAAAAGTTGGATTTGAAAATAAGTAGATATTAGTTATCATTGCGATTATAATTCAGATTTTATCACACGACACGAATTATGTAACTAAAGGATTTTAAAATTCTTCTTCTTCTTCTTCCTCCTCTCCACGCGAAATTTAATCATCACGATAAAGACGTTCGCCAGTGTATCATCATGATACAAAACATTATCTTAGTGTGTTTGTTTTCTCCAGTCTGTAATTTTCAGTACACAGAGCAACTGTTACATCAAAATTCATTTCGATTTTGGCATTTTTATGATTAGATACAAATTGGTTGCACCAGCGAATATCAGTGAACAAACGGAACCCGACGATCAAAACTGATTTAACGTTTACGACAGTCGCTGAGATTTAACAGTGACCGAGAACTCCGAATTATAATTCGCTGAAACCTTCCGATAACATGGGTGGGTTACCAAGATAAAAAACGATAACGCTTTTCCGACGTCTTGCCACTTCAATCTGTATTTAAGTTTGGGTGTACTGTACTACAGCTGGTCATAAGATTCAGACAATCTTATCTTAGTCTTGTATCTTTTCAAGTAAGTACATTGCTTCTTCAGACCTTAACAATTATGGGGTATTTCTGTTTAAACAAGAAAACTGATATTTGCCTACTTAAGGAAGGAACGTTTAGGCAACACAAATAATCGTTTGACTGAATTCGGGCAAATAATTCTCGACATAAATAATATAAGCGCTACTCTAACATCGTAGTCGCGTGTGAATGACAGCTACCAAATACACTGTGAATGACATCTACCAAATACACTGTCAATGACAGCTACCAAATACACTGTGAATGACAGCTACCAAATACACTGTGAATGACAGCAACCAAATACCATTTTTAAATAAGCGAATGGGTTTACCTTGCAGAGTCCGACCGGTGAACTCTCAGTGAAAAACAGAAGCAAAGAACAGACACACCTATTTAATTATCTATTTATTAATATTCGTGTAAACATCTAATGTTGCTGTAACATTTGTGTTATATTCTATTAATTAAAAACATTATTAATAGCTCTGATTATTTAAAGTGTTATTATGGTGTGCATTATACATTATGAAATTCATTTATCGTTATCATCCTCAGCAAAAGATGTACACGTTTTCCATGAAGTCAAAAGCTACTTCAAGTAATAGTTGTTTGTATTTATTAAATTAACTGTTTCAATTTACGATTTCCTAAACGCTGCGGGCGAGATTTACTGTTTTAAGTCTTAATAATTTACAACAAGTGTATTTTTAACGATTTCTGTAACAGTGCAATGCGTTAGTTGCACGATTAACACGTCATGATAAACACGAGAACGAACGCGCGCCAGTACGCGGTGCGACCGCTGAAGTATATTTGTACGATTCGCTCGATAATTTGGAAACCAATAAAGATAGGACATTGGAAGGTGAATCAAAATTAAATTTGAATCTTTCTGTACAATTCGCTTGTTTAATGTATTAGTCTATCTTTAACAGACAAAAATGTTCTCGCAGGTTACTTTTTATGCCTCACGACGGAAAAAATTAAAATTTGATAGGAAATTTTATTTTTTATTTTGTTACAAGAATATTATTAAATTTTAATGGCATATAAGTTACATCGTGTACGTGATCTAGACTACATGTACAAAAAAAATTATTGTTAAGGACCAAGAACACCTGGCGTAAGGACAGTTTGTATTTTAATACGCGCTAAATCGAGCGTGCGATGGTTTGATTAGCATTTTTATTTTTACCAACTTAGTTTTGGGGATAAATTAAATTTATTTAAAATATACCAAAGTATGAAGAATTAAAATACTGTTACTACTGTGTACATTTTGTAGACTTATCAAATCCTTTTTATAGGTAGAGGTTTCCCTATCTCGCCCATTGTCTCATCCGACTGTGGAACCAAGAATAGTGTACAACAAACAGGAAAGAAACCTGAGCGCCCCCAATAAAAGTAACAAATGCCTTGAAAGTTACGTGCTTTAATACTGTCACAACAGCGGAGAATTGTGTTGACCGTCAGCTCCGCCCAAAACATACAGTAAACTTACCAACAGTACGAATTCAAACGTTAGGAATGTCACACTTATCTGGTTTATACTATTACTCGAAGTAATAATCCCTTCCCTGTCATAAGTCTCCGTTTGATCTATAATTTTGGCCTCGTCCTATAAAATTTTGTATCCCGAATGCCGTATCTGCTCAACAACCTATATGGTGAAGTGTAGGTTCATTGTATATTGTTACGACGGTTCTAACTGATCGTAGTATGGTACAGTGGAAAACCAAAATACAAGACACCAATGAAGTCAATAAAAACCAGCTTTAATTAGCACAATTAATAATCTGTAATCAACTAGACAGTCTCTTCCAACAAGTCAAGTAAAAATTGTCCACACACAATACTAATGTCAGGTAATAGAGTTTCACACAATTTATAACACAATAACACTTTACACAACACTTCGACAAACACTCGATCCGCGCTAACGAAAATCGCCCACGTAACTAACTTGACAACGTCAGACACTCTTGCTGTTATATAGGTCGCGGAGAGGTCTAGTATAGCTTTCCCTCCTTACTGCACCCCGGCTTAATGCGTATCTCAAGTGTTCTTGAACACACTAGAACCTACTTGTAATCTGCCTTGACTGAGGCAACACAGGACGGGGGGGTGTGGAGAATGTGCTGGGTTGTTCGATAGGCTTCTCGTTACAATATTAACTCTGTGCTCATCCGCGCGGGTCTATATAGGCCTACACGTTTAACTCACACAGTCACGGCCACACTCACATGACACTATAACTGATAGCCACACTATAAATGACACTTCTTGTATCAAACAGACTGTCCGGAGGGTTTCTTACTAATTAATAAAGTACTTAAACGGTAGCGGAACTCAATATCAAACCAATGCAACCGGCTAATCATATACGTAATATATGTAATTAAACACTCTAGCTAACGTTAAATCTTTATAGAGAAGCCTTAAGACGCGACGGTCTAATATATGCAGGGTGATTAAAAATTGCACTGCAATCTCTCGGATGCCGATTCTATACCTAAAAATAAGACAAAAATTCCATATAAATATAGGTCTGAAAACGGTTCGTTAGCGAGTTATGGCTCGCGAACCAGTTCGTCCTGATTTCTGCTCCCACGGTAAAATGACGCCGTACTTAAATTCTTGGGATATAAAGTGAAGGGTAAATTTGGAGGTTTCTTATGGTTTTTGATCTGAAAAACTGAATAAAATAAATCGCAGAGCTCTGTCTGAATTAGTTTCTAAGGAAAACTGTGTAAAACACAAATCATTGGAGTCGAAAAACACACTTATTTAGATTTGGGATAACATAACTTCGTTAATTTGCCAATAAACAAATAAAAATTTCTAACTAACTTTGTAGAGAATTTAATTGTGAGAAAGTTGAAGTGTATAATGTCTATTAAAAATAAGTACAAATTTGAGAAATTTGACTTTAATTAAAAACAAAACAGACAAAAATGCGCCAGAAAAGTGATATAATTTACAAGAAATTGCATTGTAAACTTTGGAACACCCAAACACCAAATTTACCCTTCACTTTATACCCCAAAAATTTCAGTATGGCGTCATTTTACCGTAGGAGCAGAAATCAGGGCGAACTGGTTCGCGAGCCGTAACTCGCTAACGAACTGTTTCCGGACCTATGTTTATATGCACATTTTTTCTTATTTTTAGCTATAGAATCACCATCCGAGAGATTGCCGTGCAATTTTTAATCAGCGTGTATATTCTTAAACAACGCATATTCGTTTATCTGTTCCAACAGTTGTTTTCATGACGGCATTATTTTGTCTTGTATTTAGTGTGAGTGCAGCCCCTCCAGACGAGAACTGTCTGTAACAAGCGTACGTCAACGAGTTCGCTGTCAGCGTAGCGTTCTCTTGTTTGCAAACAGTAATAACAGCATTTATTTGTAAAGGGTAAATATAGTTAGACTGAGCTGATCAGTCGCTTCGGTTATGTAAAGATAATATTTAAAAAATTACAAACTCCCTCGCTCACGGTTTTGAATTAAATACATTTACCGTTGATATATTATTTCAATATTTGATAATTTTTCAATTATAACAAAAATTACGAACAACCTTACTAATTTTTTTTTTTTTTTTTTTAGAAATATGACAATTTAAAAACATATAATTGTAAAATAAACGCTACCTAAAAATGCCAAACTACTGCATAGGTTTTTTAGTTACATTTATAACCATAATGTGTAAATGACGGATAATGTAGTCCCAACTTTTAAGTGTATATATCTTCTTCTGATAGTTCCTATCCGTTTCGGATGTTGGATATCATACAGGCTATTTTAACTTTCTGCACTGCACTGCAAATGAGTATATTGCTCCATCGAT